>JAYESA010000011.1:29673037-29678563 GCA_036927795.1 Iris macrosiphon
GGGACGGGGAAATACTCGAGTAGACATGTAAACATTCCCATCTAGAATTATCAGGAATCACTCCCTCTGGTCTAATCTGGAATGATAGCAGCCGCACACCCAGTACGCGGTGAGCCGTTCTTACCCCTAGCCGTTTACATGTCGAAACAAGTATTTCAAAGATACCGAGTTCATTCTTTATAGTCTGGACTCTCTTGTATTTCTTGCTGGTCTCACTTACATGTTTCTGGACTTGACTCTTTACATGTATTTTATGTTGGACTCACTACACGTTCATGTGCACGGACTTACTCTTAGTTTAGATTCTTGCATCTTACAGTTATTACTATCTTGCTTCTGATATTCATGCATCTTTACCTTTATGCACCAGTGATACATGCATATTTCCTTGTTCATACTTTATTTTATTCTTTTTGCTACTTGTTATAATTGTTTTATAGTTTTTATCATTTAACTGAAACTGCTGTTAGAGGTGTACTTGCTCCAGTCCTGACTGGACATATTTTTTCAGAGTATCCGGAGGATTGGTGTCCAATATTTTATAGAACTGAGCCTGTTGATGGTACAGACATGGACCCTCTAGTTTATAGGTAATTTTCGGGTTGGTAGCCGGGATCACTAAGACCTTGTTATTATTTTTATTAGCTTTTAGCACCGAATTTGTCTCCGGTTTTGGATTGAGACCTTGTATTGTATATTATTTTGGATGATGTATTATTATTATTGATGTTGTGGTTGTTGTAGTAGTTGTTGGTTAGACTTTATAGTTGTTAGCCTTCTGTGTTATCTTATCGTGCTTAGATTCGTGATTGAGTACATTGTGATTATCATTATGATATTTCTCCTCCGTTTGGAGTTGAGATCTTAACAGGTTTATATATATTGATTGCGTAAGATTGTTAGCTAGATAGTTGACCTAGACAGCATTCTACCACCGATGCTGCGGCGTAGGCTGGACGTACCCACGACTCATGCCCGTTTTTTTCGGGTATGGGTCATGACACATTTTTGGTGGCGGCCCCATGCAGGTCTTGATTCGCAATTAGTGCGATATCGTGGTGGTACAATAACTTAGTTGTACTGCAGCGAGCCTACTATAGGATTTAGGATCTAGGATGAGAGTGTACTCAATCACGACTAGGAATAATTCTAATCTAATTATTCTGAAATTATTTCTTTTGAAATATTACTGTCCTTCTTTGATGATATCGTATCTTGCGCCGTATTGACTTCTTTTGATCTGTGTTCAGGATGCCTCCGAAGACACGATCTCATCGTACCGCCCCAGCAGTTGCCACTGAGAGGTCTGCTACCTCTCGTCCAGCTCGTATTTAGGCAACTGCTACCGCTCCACTCACCACTCCTACGGTTGAGGGATCATATATTTCTCTCGGGGATCCTCCTCTACCTGTAGATCCGAGGACTACCCCAGTCGTTCCGGTGGTTCCTCCACCACTTCCTGCACCAGTAGATGCCGTGCAGTTGTTTGCGTTCTTCAGGGAGATGATGGACGCGCAGCACCGTCAGGTAGATGTGATGAGGCTGAGCATTGAGAACGCCCACCAAGTGGCCATGACGGCAGTGGACAGAGTGGCACAGATTCAGCCACAGGCAGATCAGGCACAGCATCCGAGGCCAGGCAGCATTATTGACTTTCAGAGGATGCGGCCCAAGGAGTTTCATGGTACAGAAGGGATCCTGTACGTGGATGACTGGATAGAGCAGATCGAGGGGATCTTCAGGCTGGCACAGATTCCAGACAGCATGCAGATAGAGGCGGCGGGCAGTTAGATGTTCGACCTCGCTTTGATATGGTATCGCACAGATACGAGGATCGCGATGCCAGGGCTTACTTGGGAGGCTTTCAAGAGACTTTTAAGGAGAAGTTTTTCCCAGATGTGGCGCTCAGTGCTTTGGAAAGCCAGTTCGAGGCACTCGTCTAAGGGAGCATGACGGTGGACGAGTACGCAGTGGAGTTCTGCCGTCTGGGCAGATTTGTAGATGGCTTGAGTGAGGCAGCAAAGGTGAGGAAGTTTCGTAAGGGCTTGGTTATGGCGGTCAAGTCTTTGACCAGGAGCGACCGCGAGGCGACTTTCGAGCAGATAGTAGGAGATGCTCAGAGAGCAGAGGATGACTTGGAGCTCAAGTCCAAGAGAGGCAGGGATGATTCAGGCAGTGCGAGTGGTAGTGCGGGACCAGCTAAGCGTCCCTATGTGCAGAAGGCAGCGTAGCAGGATCAGGATCAGAGGGTGCCCACTTGTGCCTACTGCAGGAAGGCAGGACACACTTGGAATATTTGTAGGAGGAGGAGCTGAAGGTGTGTTTGTTCTATGGATCCGCTGCTCACCAGATGCGAGATTGCCCCACTGTACCTCCATTTGGTGGAACATAGATCAGAGAGTTGGAGCTAGGCCACCTGTGGCACAGCATCATGCCCCACACCAGCAGAGGGATACACCCCAGCAGGGCAGGGCTTATGCATTGACGGTCGAGGAGGCCGATGCTACGGGTGTCGGGTTAGCAGGTCTGTCTCTTTGTTCTTCTTCTGTCCTTTCCATTCCTTGTGGTGTGCTTCATTAGTACCTGTTAGACTTTTCTTTGTGCTGTGGTAGATAGTGTAGTGACCCTGATTGAGACTATGATACCACGACCAGTGGGACCCTGATCTTGTATGTTGTATAGGTAGAATTTCTTGACTGTGATTGTTGGGGGTTTGACCTAGAGGGAGTGCGATTGGATTTAAATTTCGAGGACGAAATTTTCTAAGGAGGATAGGCTTGTCACCACCCCATTTCCAGAGCCGGATATTTTTTTTATTTTAATTTAGTTAATTATGTATTATTTATAATTAATTGTATTTATATTTAATTAATGATTGTATTATTTTTATATTGATTGTTTTAGGGTTTTGGCTAGCCTGGACCCATGTCAGACCCTAGTGGACCCATGTCCGACCCAACCCACACCTTTGTGAGACTTATTTTTGGGTTTTAGAATATTTATTATATTTTTAGTGGGTTAGTTGGAGAGATTTGGAGTTAGTTTGAGTGCTTTTGGAATCCGAAACCCAAAACCCAAGTTAGGAGGGCATTTTGGGCATTTTTGACTTTGTGAAACCCTTTTCTACCCATGGCCCGTTCCCCCAACCCCATTCCAGACCAAAAATCACAACAGCCCCTATTTTTTCCTCCCTACTTCTTTACTTCTTCTTCTTCTTCTTCTTCTCCACTCTTTCTTCTTCCTTTCTTCTTCCTACATCAAAGTAAGTGCCCTATTCCTCTTCTTTCTTCTTCTATTCTCCATGGTTGTGAACCCTAACCCTACATTCTTTCCCAACCTAGGTGGGTAGAGCTTAGATTTGGTGTTGGAGCTTGGATTGGGAGCTTGGAAGCTAGTTGTGGTGGATTTGGAGCTTTTTGGAAATTTTGGCTTGGGATTCCAACTCCCAAGAAATAAATCCTAATTTTCTTCCTTGTAATTACTTTTATGTAGTGTAATTAATAGTTTAGAACCTTTCTAGACCTTAGGGCTACCCATGGGAGGAAGTTGTAACTAGTTTGGTTGAGTTTGGAGACTTTAACACTAGGTTTTGTGTCAATTTCGGGTAGAATCCGAAATTGGCCCAATTTTGGTGGTGCCATAGGTTAGAAGGACCTAGGTAGATGTTGTCAGGTGTCTTGAGGGTGAGTGCATGTCTCCGTTCGGACACGTGAAGCCGTGTCGTGGAGAAACGGGCGTTTCGGGCATTTTTGGGATTTTTGTTGTCGCCGGTTCTAAGTGCGTACGTGTTTTTGCCACGGGCCTAGAATCGATGGGATATAATTTTTTTTAGGATCTAGACATCGTTTAGAGCTCGTGGGTAAATTTTGGGCCGATTTCGAGTTGGTTTGGTGTGCGTTTCAGGAGGTTTTCCGAACCGCACACCGCGTGTTCGTCCTAATGACCGAACGGCCATTTCGGCGTGGTTTCTTAGTTTTCGGGCTTGTGTGCGCGTTGGGTTAGCATCGGAGAGTGTGTGCTAGAGTTCTCGGGTTATATTTTATATATATATTTGTGTTTGTGCGTGTAGGGGTCGTTGGGCGTGCGATGGTGGGGCGTTGTGCGTTGTGTTGTGTGTGTGTTGTGTTTATATATATATGTATATATATACATTTGTGTGTGTGTTTCTATATATATATATATTTATATATGTATGTGTGTTTTTATGTATATGTGAGTGTGTTTGTGAGTGTTTGTGTGAGTGTGTGTAGGTGAGTGTGTGTGTGAGTGTGAGTGAGTGTTTATATATATATATATATATATATATATATATATATATATATATATATATATATATATATATATATATATATAGTGTGTGTGTGTGTGTGTGGTTGTGTATTTATGAGAGTGTGTGTGAGAGTGTGTGTATGAGGGTGTGTGAGAGTGAGTGTGTGTGAGTGAGTGTATATATATATATATATATATATATATATATTATAATATATATATATATATATATGTTTGAGTGTGTGTGTGTGTATATGTATATATATATTAGTGTGTGTATATATATATTGATATATGTGTGTTTATATATATATATATATATATATATATATATATATATATATATATATATATATATATATATATATATATATATATATATATATACGTGTCTATATATGTATTAGTGTGTGTGTGCTTGTGTTTGTGTTTGTGTGTGTGTGTGTGCTTATACATATGTGTGTGTTAGTAGATATATTAGTGTGTGTATATATATATATATATATATATATATATATATATATATATATATGTGTGTGTGTGTGTGTGTGTGTGTGTGTGTGTGGTTGTGTGCGTGTGTGTGTGTGTGTGGTGCGAGCAGCTAGCGAGGGGCAGCGGAGTGCAGCAGGCAGCGCAAGCAGCGCACAACGCGCTGCTGTGCGTGCACAACAGCAGCAGCAGCAGCAGCAGCATCTCCAGCAGCAGCAGTGGCAGCAGCATACGCAGCAAACGCAGCGCTAGTAGCAGCAGCAAGCAGCGGGGGTAGCATCTAGGAGAGAGTTGATAGATAGATAGATTGGTAGGATATATATATATATATAGTTGAATAGATAGCTAGTTAAATAGATACTTAGATAGATATAGATAGATGAATAGATAGATTGTTAGATAGATAATTAGATAGATAGTTAGATAGGTAGATATCTAGTAGATAGATATCTAGATATCTATATAAATACATAGATTAGATAGATCTATATATAGATACATATAACTAGATAGTTAGTTAAGATAGAAAATAGTTAGATAGATAGATTCATAATTAGAAAGATAGATAGATATATAGTTATATAGCTAGATAGATATATAGTTGGTAGATAGGTAAATAGATATTAGATAGGTAGATACTAGATAAACATATAGTTATATATATAGATACTTAGATAGATAGCTAGATAACTAGTTATATATATATATATATATATATATATATATATATATATATATATATATATATATATATATATATATATATAT